>JAPPVO010000019.1:64324186-64351212 GCA_030407325.1 Camellia japonica | reverse complement strand
TCAGCTATGAGCACCCCCGCTCCCCCGATCAAAGATCGGCCTGTACTAAACATGATATCTAGTTTTTGAAAACACATGTGTTCTTATTCCGGTTATTAGCCTAGAATTACTATGTGATGCGCACAGCATACAAGTATAGACTAGATTGCCTGAGTTGGAACAAAGCATTGCATATTCGTTTTGAAAAATGGTTTGAGGTTTGCTACTCGTAAGTAGGCTAAAATACGGATTTCAATGAATTGTCCCAATTCAAGCAATTCAACCTTCACCCATAGGAATTCAAGCAATAAATCAACTAAGCAGATAGCCGGTAAGCATGCTGTCATGGCAACACTCACACACATGCAAGGATGCTAAAGCGTAAATGCTTACCTAGTACTCCAAGCCAAAACAGAAACTAGTTAGTAATCAAATGCATGATCCTAGTTCATGTTAAGATGGCTAATGCAACACATGCAAAATGCAACTAGAAATAGGCTCGGCTATTCTAAGATGTCATGTGAAATGCAACTTGATACATGTACTCAAATTGGAATTGAAATACAATGCAGTTAGCATGATGCGCCGAGCACGGTGCATGCAAGACAGATGAATGGATGCAAACATGCGAGCATAAGTATGCTAATCAAAACATGACCTAGAACTAACCATCAAAGCAGGTAAGTTAAAGGGAGAAAGACATGGGGTTGGAAGACATGCATCACACACACGCACACTTATTACAACATTGCCCTCTCTCGAAGGGTCCGAAAGAATAATACAAATTCACTAACTAACAAGCTAATTAATTATTTACATAACCACTTAACTAATTAAACAAATTAATTAAGCTACTGAAAGCAGTAAAATAGCCTCGGGGAGAGGGGTGCATTCATGCACGCTCGGCTTTGCTCGGAAATCCAACGCTATACTCATGTTGCCTCTGTTTTACACTGTTTTATGCCTCTGAAAATTGCACAAGTCCCAAGGTTGGTTCTGGAACACTCCCTGAACACTGTGGGATGTCACCGGCCAAGATATAGGGCCATCGGCCACTGGAAACTAGTCATCAGCCATTTGTAGGGCTCTCGGCCAACAATGAATAGCCGGCCGGCACTGAATGTGGTCGACCGACCATCTATTCCTGGAGAAACCTGTTTTGCTGCAGCAGAGGACAAACAGAGCATAGCAATGCATTTACAAGACAATGTTTGCACCACCACCCTCCCTATCATGTTTAAGACTCAAGGGAGTGTAGTTCTCAACCCTCAGACCATCAATCACGCATTCAATGCATGATGGCCAAAGAAGCCAAGTGTGCAACTCAATATGGAATGAAATGCACAAAACACATAAAGGGCCCCAACCTCTATCATGATTGATCAAGAGGCAAAAGATGCACACACAATGCAATGCAACCTAGGCAAGCAAGCAAGCATGCAAATAACTCAATTGTGCAACAAATCTAATGCAAGATGAGCATGTTAACATGCAATATGAAATAGGCATACAACCTAGACATGTGGACATGTATAGCATGCAACAACATGCAAAATGAAACAAGCATGCAACAACATGGTGAGATGGACTTACACTAACATGGATAACTCTCAAGCATGCCAAAATCAGTGGCCAAATGTGTTGGGATAGTGGCTAGGAATGCACAAAGATGAAGCTCATGCAATGGTCCATAAATGAGGCATACAAGCACAACTCTCAAACGCATTTAAAGAGTGATAAATGCATGTGCATGACCATGAAACATGGACTGAAATTACACTACAAATGATGCCAAATCATTGAAATAGGCTAAATAATGCATACTAAATGACTCAATACACAAAGCTTACAAGCAAGATTGAACCAAACCTATGCAAAACAAGTCATGGGTGACCAAGACAACCAAAATCAGACCTCAAGCATACCAAAACATGGATAAAATCTTCTTGAAGTCAAGCCAAAAGCATGCTAAAAAGACATGTCACAACATGACGCATGTTAGGCTGTTTCATGGGATTGCATGGCAAGTGTATGGAGCATGCAAGGGCTAACCAAACCAAACCTAAACAAAGGTATGACATGATAAAATAAGCCCAAGAACATGCTGAAATGGACACAACATAGGCTAAAATGAGATGCTACTTCAAGGAGCATACAAAGCTAGTGTGTGTGATTTACACTACAAGTGTATAAGGCATGCAAGGGCCAACCAAACCAAGCAAAAAAAGATCTAAGGCATGTTAAAACTACACCAAAAATCTACTAAGATGGCCCAAAAACAAGCTAGAAACACATGCTCAAACATGAGGCATACAAGACTAGTTTGCAAAATTTACACTACAAGTGTATAAACCATGCATGGAATGACCAAGATAGGCAAAAACAGTGGCATATGACAGAAAAATAACCACAAATACCAGCTAAGACATGGCCAACATGAACTTAACAAAGGTGCTCACACATGAGGCAAATATGACAAGTATTGAAGACAACAAGGAGAGGGGATGGCCCTCTCCTTCTTAGGACCTCAAAACACCACCCCCGCCACTGAAATTCCTCTAGATTTCAGTGGTGAGAAGGCCAATACAAGGTGGTCCCAAAGCTCACAAAAAAGGCACAAAAATGAGGCCAAACAAGGCCTAAGAGGGGGTAAACAACCCCAAACACAAAAGTGATCTTAAACAAACTTCAAAAGCATGCAAAAACAGAACTTTTATCAGTTATAAGTTAAGCTCAAAATAGCATGCAAGATAGGCTAAAAGTGTGTGCAAAAATGGGGAATAAAGAGGGTAGTTCTCACCCTTGATGCACAGCTGCAAAACCAGCAGGTTCTTGGACCAAGAACCAACTCTTTAACCTCTGAAAATGACCTCCAAGGACCTTAGATGAATGGTGGAGGTGTGTGGCTATGAGGTGTGGTGTAATAGGTCAAGAACAATGCACTTTTGGAGCTCAAATTATAGAGATATAAAGAGAGATATATGTTTGTCTTAGACAAATATTTTTGGAAACTCTCTAAAGGAGAGGGAGGCCCTCTCTTATAGAGAAACAAGAGGGTTCAAGCTTCTTGGAGAAGCTAAAGAGGTTCAAGCTTCTTGGAGAAGCTAAAGAGGTTCAAGCTTCTTGGAGAAGCTAAAAAGGTTCAAGCTTCCTCAAGAAGCTAAAAAAAGGTTCAAGCTTCCTCAAGAAGCTAAAACAAGGGTTCAAAAGGTCCAAGCTTCTTCAAGAAGCTAAAACAAGGATTCAAAAGGTTCAAGCTTCTTCGAGAAGCTAAAATAAAGGTGCAAAAGGTTCAAGCTTCTTCAAGAAGCTAAAACAAAGGTGCAAATCCTCCATACACGTGTATGGAGGATACAGACTATGCCACCTAGCACAAAATATCTGCATAAAGCAGATGAACAGGGTTCGGCCAGCAGAAAAGGCCGATCGACCAACACAAAGGGCCGGCCGACCACCAATAGTGCCGACCGGCCACAACCTTTGGCCGATGGCAAGGAAACAAGGCCGGTGGCATCATGCCATGGCCGGTGAGGTGTGGGGATGGCCAACAAGCCATTCCCTTCCCTCAGAAGCAAAAACCAACAAGTGTTTGGTCCAACCAAGCATAAAACAATCAAGTTGAGAGATCTTGAGGCAAGGCACGTAGCCGAGACCTCCGAGAACTCAAAACGAACACGAACATGAATGATCACCAAGTGTTCAAACGGTGACGTCCAAGTCTTGAGGACGGTCAAAAATGGGGTGTCTACAGTGACCGAGGTAATCTTCTTTGGCGGGATTTTCGGCAACACGCCCTTTGTTTGTGCATGTTGGTTCATTTCCTTCTTGCCCCTAGTTTCAAAGAGTCTAGCATTCGGCTAATTGAAGTGGCCCAAGGTTTGAAAGAGGGCAAGAGTTGCATTGGTTTGGTGTTAACCGAGACTTTAATGAGCTTAGACGCCTTCCATCGGCGAGAGACCACCAAATTCGCGGGAAGTCCACTACTTCTTCAGGTGATGTTTCCCACCCTTTTCCAATTTGTGCTTCTCACATCACTCAGCACTCATGCTCTATTGGCTAATGGACAAGCTGAAGGTAGTGGACTCATGCCCCGCATACTCAGCCCGAGCATACTTTTTTCGCCAACAGCTAGTAGATTTCCCGAATGAAGGATGGTCGTGCCATTGGATGTGCAACAAGTCTGCTGCTGACATTGCTTGGCGTTGCCCCTGGCTTAATCTGACCGAAATGAGTTACAACATGACTCAACAACCTGGCATTGAGCTGATTGGCCTTACACACTGTGTATTCTACTTTCCATTCTGGGGGTAGAGTACCCGGTTTCATTCCCCATTCGAGCTTTTGGCCCCTACCCTGAGTTTAGTTGTGCCCTTTCTAGCAAGTGCTTGACTTGGCTCGAAGATGAGGCACAAACGGGGCCCACTTTGGCATCAGAAGCTTCCACAAGCACAAGCGGGGGACACAGGAGCACCTGACTCATCTATGCCCCTAGTTTATTTCTTTGACCTTTCTACGTTTCAAGTTTTATGAATGTAATAAAAGCAACTTTGATTTGTATCGAGAGTAGGAGAACTTTGTATTGAAATCAATGAAATTAAAGTTGTGAGTACTGAAAATTTTCCTTTTGGTCCAAAAATGGTCTAAGTTGTAAAAGATAAAATTTGAGCAAAGTCAACTTTTATCAAAACTTTTCAAAGTCATTTTCGATAAAGATCACCATTTGACACATACGGAATCAATCCTCGAGATGTACAACCTCGAATCCAAAGATCATAAACTGCCCTTGACTAAATAACACTGCTCAGCACTATAACCAGTTCTTCTCTCAAAATAAGGATCACAACCAAACTTTCAGATAAAGAACAGGCAAAGATGACCTGATCAGACACATGGATAGGACAATTGATTTGGAGGTGTTTATGGGCGAACTTCAAGATGAAGTTGCCTACGTATCCCGAAGATGGGAATCAAGCCTTACGTAGTTCGGTTCAGGTTCACTCAAGTATTAACTCTCTCCTTTTGCGCTCTAACTTTTGCCAAGGCCGCCCTTTAGGGGTTTTAACCTTGCGAGCACAGTTTTTCTTTATTTCCAATTCTTTGTGCTCTAACTTTTTCCTAGGTCGCCCTTCCGGATTTTTGGCCTAGCGAGCTTGTTAGGGATAGTATTTCTTCAACTTGTCTATGTTGATCGGTTGGGAAAATTCTACGCCATCCAGGTCCATGAGAATAATAGCTCCACCCGACCAGATAGTTTTGATGATGTAAGGACCAATCCAATTGGGTTTGAACTTGCCCCTGAGGTCATGGATGGGAGCTCGGTTGTCTTTCAGCACCAAATCCCCTCTTTGAGATTCCTGGACTTAACCTTCTTGTTAAAAGCCCTGGTAATCCTGCGTTGATAACCCTGAACATGGTACAATGCTTTCAACCTTCTCTCATCAAATAACATCAGCTCTTCGAACCTGCTTTGTTGTCAGTCCGCCTCTGCTATTTGACACTCAACCATAACTCGCAATGACGGGACTTCTATTTCGATTGGCAGAACAGCCTCCATCCCATAGACAAGAGAATAAGGAGTTGCCCCAGTAGATGTCCAAATTGAAATTCTATAGCCCTAGAGTGCAAACAACAATTTGTCTAGCCAATCCCTATAGGTCTCAACCATCTTCTGCAGAATATGCTTGATGTTCTTGTTGGCGATCTCAACAGCTCCGTTGGTTTGCGGCCGGTAAGTAGATCACTTATGAAAAGCCACTTTGTATTTCTCCAACAAGTCGATCACTTCTTTCTTTAAGTGGGAGCCATTATCTGAAATAATCTCGTTTGGGACTCCATAACGGCAAATGATATTGTTTCAGATGAACTTAGCCACATGTGCTGCTTTCAATACTGCATAAGACTGAGCTTCCACCCACTTTGTGAAGTAATCAATTGCCACCAGAATGTATTCATGCCCATTTGACCCTTTCGATGTGACTGCGCCAATGACGTCGATTCCCCAAACTGAAAAAGGCCATGGTGAAGTCATGTTGTACAGCTTTGACAGCGGGATGTTCATGCAATTAGCATGAATTTGGCATTTGTGGCATTGCCGAACAAAAATGATACAATTCTCCTCATAGTAGACCAGTAGTAACCTTGCTTGAGAATCTTCCGGGGCTAACATTACTTCGCTCTTGTGCGCTTCGCACTCTCTCCATGGATGGCCTCCATCAAGTGCTTTGATTCCTCTACTTCGACACACAACTTGTGCATTCGCAGATAACCCCTGTTGTATAGTTTACCTCCGCAGATGATAAATTGAACGGCCATCCGCCGTACTGCCCTTTTTTTCTTTGGCATTTGCCCCTGGTGGATAAACCTCCTTTCCAAGAAGTTTCAGATATCATAGTACCAAGGGTTTTGATCTTGCACTTCATCTATTGTGGCGGTAGTCTCGTAGGCCGGCGTATATCTCTACTCAATAATGATTGGACTCATCCAGACTCCAAGCGAGATGTCTATCATGGAAGATATAGTTGATAAGGCATCAGCGAACCTGTTGTTCTCTCTTAGCAGATGCGTGAAAGTCAGCTTCTCAAACCTAGGAATCAGAACGTCCAAGGTCTGGTGATAGATCTTCATCTTTTCTTCTTTGACCTTCTAGTCTCCTTTTGCTTGAGACACAACTAAGTTCGAGTCCCTGATTACGTCCAACCTTTTTGCCCATAGTTCCAGGGTGGCTTCCAAACCAGCGATACACGCCTCATATTCTGCCTCGTTATTAGATACCTTGAACCAGAGTTTGAAGGCTAAAGGTATATAGGAATTGTCGGGTGTTATCAGCAACACTCCTATCCCATAACCGTATTGATTAGACCCTCCGTCAAAGTACATTGTCCAAATCTCTCCCTCGACTTGCAGAATGGCTTCATCTGGGAATAGGTATTCTATCGTTTCATCCCCTTCCACTCGGTGATCTGCCAGAAACTCCACCACAGCTCTCTCCTTGACCGACTTGCAGGTAACATACTTAAGATCAAATTCGGAGAGAAGAAGCAACCAACGGGCTAGCCTATCCATAAGCACTGGTTTCTCAAAGAGATATTTGATAGGATCTAATCTCGAAATCAGAATTACGGAATGAGCTAACAAGTAGTGCCTCAACTTCCTGGTAGCCCATACCAAAGCTAAACAAGCTTTTTCCAGTGAGGTGTAATGGCTCTCATAATCCAACATTTTCTTGCTCAAATAATAGATGGCTTTCTCCACCCTATCCTCAGATTCCTAAGCAAGCATGCATCTCATTGTTGTGTCCATTACTGACAGATATAAAATCAAGCTCTGGCGGCGATAACACAGGTGGATTCTGGAGGTACTGCTTGATCTGCTCGAAAGTGAATTAACATCGGTCATCCCATCGAAACTTCTTTCCTTTCTTTAGGAGACCAAAAAGTGGTCCACAAGTCATGGTTAATTTTGAAATAAACCGCCTTATGAATTGCACTTTACCCAGAAAGCCTCGCACCTCCTTTTCAGTCCTTGGTGGCGGCATTTCTAGAATGGCCTTGATTTTGGACGGATCTACCTTAATGCCCTTCTGTGTGATCAAGAAACCCAGCATTTTCCCTGCTGTTACACCGAAAGTACACTTTTGTGGATTCAACCTCAGTCTGTATTCTCTGATCTGTTGGAAGAATTTCTTCAAGGCAGTGTAGTGGCCCTCTCTTTCCTTGGACTTGACAATCATGTCGTCCACATACACCTCGACCTCTTTATGGATCATATCATGCAGAATTGTGGTCGCAGCCCTTTGATAGGTAGCCCGGCATTCTTCAGCCCAAACGGCATCACCCTGTAGGAGTAGGTTCCCCACGGCGTAGTGAAAGCAGTTTTCTCTCTGGCTTTAGGCACCATCAAAATCTGGTTATACCCGAAAAATCCATCCATAAATGAGAGCAATGCATGACCCGTGGTGAAGTCCACTAACTCATCGATGTGCAGCAAGGGAAAGTCGTCCTTTGGACAGGCTCTGTTCAGATCTCTAAAGTCCATACACACCCGAATTCTGCCATCTTTATTCGACATTGGGACGATGTTGGCCAACCAAGTGGGATACTCAGATACTAGCAAAAACCGTGTGTCTATCTACTTGGTGACCTCCTCCTTAATCTTCAAAGCCCAATCCAGGCGCATTCTCTGCAACTTCTGTTTGATGGGTTGGGTCTCGGGGTCAAGAGGGATCTGATGCTATACAATCTCAGGATCGATTCCAGGCATGTCTTCGTAGGACCATGCGAAAACATCTTTGAAATCTTTTAATAAAGCGACTAAGCACTTGTGCTCCTCCGAAGACAACGTGGACCCGATTTGGACCAGACGCAGATCCTTCTCAGTACCCACATTAAAAGCAATGATTTCATCAGCAAGGGGTTTTGCAAACCTCTCATCTTCTTGATTAATCAAATGTTTCAAAACCAGAGGAATTCCTTCCTCATCATTTTCATCAAAATTTTAAAAATCATGATCAATGCAATAAACAAGAGGCACAGAGAAATACTCGGAATCTACAGTGGCATTCTCATTCACAAGGTCAAGCTCATCAAATTCTTCAGTTACAACCGACTCAAAGGAAAAAGAAAAGTCAACCTAAACAAAACCTTGGCATCCGAGTTATCAACCCTAGGAATACTGAACTGAGACTCAGAAGCGTCGAAATCTGAGCCCGACTCCACAGACTTTGTGGAATCAGATTCTGGCTCACTACCAGACTCAAAACTACTAGACAGGTAGCCCTCCTCCAGTTGCCAAACGAGGGATGGTGCGTCAAATGTATCCAAGATGCTGCTAGAATGGTTGACACCCGATTACTCCCCGATCATGGAAACGGCCAGGCTATCCCCCAAGCTCTCTGATTCGATTGGAGGATCCGAAAGGAGATATGCCAATGCTGCTCTTACTTCGAGTTTGTTGCTATCGGAATCACTTTTTGTGCTCTTCTCAACTTCCACAGTTGGTTCAGCCATTTCCTTGTATCACTATCTTACAGCTGCAAGTCGAAGAAAATTTCAAAACTAGGAACCGCTGCTTCTCAGAGTTGAACCAGTGTTCGAGGAAACCACAAAATGGGAAGTCTTCACCCTTCCAAACAAAATGACCATTCAGGGTCCCTCGGATTGGTCTGTGCACAAGTTCATAGCGCTTCCCGGTCTGCTTAGCTCTGGCTTTGCCGGCCATCTCTTTCCCTTTCCTAACCCAATCCTCTTTGGTGGGCACATAACCAAGACCAAAGGCATGCAGGTTATGTGGCACATCGGCCAATGCAGTAATGCCCTTTTGGCCACTTCTTTCCAACCCCATTCCTGGCATATGTTGAAGCTTGTTCATGAAGTAGATTGATTGGGTGCTAACATACAAGCCCTCGTCAGCTGCCAAGATGGTTTGCACTGCTCAGGCCTCAGCTAGAGTAAAACCCGAAAGGAAAACATCCTCTTTGCCATGAACAATTTCAGCACAGGCGTAGTTACCTCTGGTGGAGGATGTATAGATGAATTTCTGAACATAATAGCCACCTCCTTTCCATAGGGGTATTTCAGCATCTGGTGGAGGGTAGATGAGACAGCTTTTACTTAGTGCAGCCATGGTCTTCCCAGCAGTAAATTGAAAGTGACTGGCATATCCAGGATGTGGAACTCAATATCTTGTTGAGTTGTACCCACTTGAACTCTGATCTGTACTGTGCCCATCACCTCTCTGCTGGTGTTGTCATACGCCCGAATCACCTAGGCTATAGGCACGAAATCTGCTAGTTTCAGACCGATGGCATAGGCTGTACGAGATGGACAGATGTTGATAACCGACCCAGTATCGACCAATACCACTGGCACCCACTTCTCTTTGCACTCCACTGATATGTACAGAGGTTTGTTATGTGCTAAGCCTTCTGGCGACAATTCCTTGTCTGAGAAGGTTAAAGTCGACGCAGCACCTTTGGGGAAGGCTACCCGACTAGCTGTTCAGGAGTAGTTTTAATGGACAATTTGGCTTTATCCATTGTTGATAGCACAGCCTGTCGATGCACGTGAGAAGCCATGAGCAGACCCCAGATTGAAATATCGGCCTGGATCTTCTTCAGCTGCTTCAACACCGCTTCTTCTTCCAACTGCCTTTCCCTCTACTTCTCAACCTCTTTGTCCTTTCTGGAGGCTTAGCTTGGTCTAAGTGTGGGGGCTTAAAGTACCGCCCACTCTAGTCATATGGTCCACCTTTTCAGAATACCAGGTATTGTCTGGCAAGTCTTCACCCCACTCCTCGTCAGTGTGGGCAAGATGCAGATCATCATTTTCCCACCATATACCTCCGGTAATCGACAAGCAATTCTCTAGTTCCGGTCTGATCATTCTCTCAGCAGAAACATTCCCCACAGGGTGTTGAGCTATTCCAACTTCCTGTTGTTTTGATCCCTTTCTTTTTCAAACCACTTTAATGTGGCTTCTTGCTCTGTATCAGCGGTACTCACGGTGCCCAGTTCTTGAGCTAAATTCTTAATACCGGTGCTCTTCGGTAATTTTCCCTTGTCCTCAGCCATTCCAACCACTGCAGCTGTTCTTACTTCCTTTTCTTCAATTTTTTATTTGGTTGCTTCCCCTTTGTCAAGTTCATCACTAAGCCACCCAGAGTTGTCTGTCAACCTATTCAGATCAAACTAGTCAATCTGCACGTCCCCTTGATCTTGTTCATTGTAGAATTGCAGATTGTCTAAGTCTTCTTCCAGCTTAGCTAGATCATCCAAACCTTGGCTTGGGCCATCCTCTCAGACCACATTAACCTCCACTGCCATTGGCAATACCACTTTAGGTGTGGCTTGATCCACAGGCACAATGTAACTGCACGGGTCATACCCTTCCTCAACTAAGTTCGCAGAACTCTCAAGCAATGGGCTAACATTTTCCTCCAAGGCTAACCTCCCTTCTTCTGCCAATGTCACTACCACGAGTCCAGGTTGGAGCATGGATGCGTCCATCATGCACAAGTCTGTGCTTTCAGGAATGAAGACAACAGGTTTGGGTAGGTGAGAAGGGGTAATGTATAGGCTAGGGTCGTATGGGATAGCCAGTGTATGTATTAGATTTAGGTTCCGGGGTGGGGGAACTTGGTTGTGGGCTGGGAGAGGGTTGGTAATCACATTTGGCTTTTGGGGTGGTGCTAACACCTTGTTGTTAATGAGATCTTGAATCTCATGACGCAGCCTACAGCATTGGTCGGTGTCATGACCGTTCTGCTGGTGAAAAACATAGTATTTGGTCGGGTTGTGTTTAAGTGGGAAAGGATCGGGTAGTGGGCGTTGTCCTAACGGCTTAAGATGCCCTTTTTTTATCAGGACCCCTAGGGCTTTGGATAAAGGCATGTAGAGCGGGGTAAAGACCCTTTGATATCAGGCCTGGCTGGTTGAGGATTGTGGATTTGTATTGGCGAAAGGGTTGGCAGTTTTGGGTGTCGTGGTGACGACATTCACATCAGATGGTCATGCAGAGGTGCTACCACTCGTGGTTGCATTGGAACTGCATGTAAAGGGCCTCTTGGGCTGTTTCTTCTCATCAATGATCAATCCCTGTTTCATCACATCTTCAATTTGAACCCCTATCTCGTGGAGCTCAGCGAATGTAAACAATGGCAAGACAATCATCTTCTGCAGTAATTTCCCTTGCAGTTTGCGGACCACCATTCTGATTTGATCCTTCTCGAATGGTCTGATAGTCATCATCGAGGCCTTAGCCCTCCATCGGGATACAAAGTCTGAGAAGCCCTTCTTTGGCTCCTGACGGGTCGCTTCAAGATCACGGGTTATGACCTCGATCTGGGTATTATAAGAATACTGTGCAATGAAGGCCTTAGCCATTTCCTCCCAACTTCATTTCACAAAGTCTTCGACTTTTGCATACCAGATAGCCGCTATCCCTGACAAGGTCCGACCGAAAAATGACAACTTTTGAAGTCTGGTGAGGCCCATTAGCTACCGAATATCTTAGAATAACTGCAAATGGACCATGGGATCCCTAGAGCCATCAAACCGGTCTATGTGTGGCATCTTGAATCTGTCTGGCAGAGTTACTGCGGAGTCTGTGTATCCATTCTCGATGTCAGGGATTGAGTTCACACCCTGTGCCCGTTTGAAAAGCTTTTCTAGCTTGTTGACCTTTAGTGCAGTGGGGTCAACCTCGAATTCAAATGGCGCCTCCGTTTGGTACACTGGTGCCTTAGAGGTTTGCGGTGGGATCAGATCTACTGGAATGCCCAGATTCTCTTGGACATTAACAGTGACTCCGGGTGCTGGAATACCCACTAGAGGTGCATGGGAAGCAAAAGTTGCTGCTTGCGGTGGTTGTTGTTGCTGCAGCCTATTTATCACTTCCGCTTGATGGGCTGTAACTTCAGCTTGGCGGGTAGCATCTAGCTGCATGGTTTTAATGGTTTGTTAGAGGTGACGGAGCATGTCTTCCATGCTAACTGGGGGATGTTGAGCCATCAGAACTGGCGAATAATCTCTTACTGGAGTGGAAGTATAAGACTAAGCTTGATTGGGTGCAGGTAAAGTAAAAGATGACTGCTGGACTGGTGAATTATGCCTAACCCTCCTCCGTCTCGTAACCTATGGAAGTGAAGCAAGCACTGGTTGTCCCCTAACAAGATCCCCAGATCTGTAAAGTCTTCTTACACGAGTCCAGAGTGCTTGGGGGGTAACAGAACTGTCCGAAGCAATCACGAGAAACTACCTTGCAAAAAAGAAATAAAGCAAAAAGGAAAACAAAAATTAGAAACTGCACAGCACCTTAGCTCAAATGTGAACAAGATATAGTTGTAATCATAAGCTATAGAACTGCACTCAACACTGATTTCTGCCCCCAAAAACTGATACTCAAACTTGCAACTGATACATACATTCCTGTAGAGTTTCACTTTAAAAGCACATACTAGTTAAATGAGTGCCAAAACACCCCTATGATGGGGTAGGGTTACCCTGTCCTAGTTTCATCAGGAACTAGGGTTCACTATTCAAAATAAAGTGTTTCACACAATCCTGCATTCGGGTAAGCAACCTGTCCTAGTTTGGAACAACCTCTAAGGCTTTCGATATGCAACTAGGTCGATTGGTCAAAAAGGGTACCTCAGCAAGACTACCTAATATACCTCTCACACCTAACACCGAGAAGTGAAAGGAGGATCAAACGGTAGAGCGGTAGTCCAAATCCAAGGGTTGTGTTCCCATCGTGGCAAAGCCCGCAACCAGTCAGCCTTTTGGCGAGGTTTTCCACGCAAGCCTCCAGCAAACCTTTCAGGAATAGAAAAGGGCAAACACAGTGACTTAGGCGCACCAATGCAAATGCAAATGCAAAGAAACACATAAGTGTAGATAAAATGTCATATCATGAGTTCGAGTCAAGTCCTCTAAAATTCCTTAACATAGTCAGCAGAAACTGTGGCTTGCCTTTTCACGCCCCCTCTTGGAAGTTTGAAAAGAAACCCTATAGTTCAGACTCCTGCAGTTCTGAATCTAATCTCACAAGTGCAATGTGAAATTGATAAACACCAAAGAGTCCAAATCTAACAAATATTTTGAAAATTTGATTTTAGGATCAAAAATGCCAAAATTGGATTGCTTTGTCAGATACAGAGTCGCCACCTTAATATTTTATTTTAGGGAAATTTAGGAAACCCATGACTCATGCCAAAGGCCACGTGTCCGTCATCACCAAAGTTGTCTCGGCTCGGGAACTTAGGCACGAGGGGGGAAGGTCATGAATTAAGCACCCCCGCTCGCCCAATCAAAGATCGGCCTTTACTAATCATGATATGATTTTTATCAACATTATGTGCTCTTGTTCCGGTTATTAAGCTAGCTTTACTATGTCATGTGCGCAAGCAAGTATAGACTAGTTTGCTCAAGTTAGAACAATTCAATTTCATGTTTGTTTGTGAAAATGGTTTGAATTTGCCACCTCAAGTTGGCTTAAAGTTTGTGAATTTGCCACTCAACAAAGTGAACTTGAAAGTCAAGAATTTGCCACTAGACATAGTGGGCTTAAACGTACATTCTTTGAATCATTCCAATTCAAGCAGCAAGCCTTCATCTACAGGCATTCAAGCAGTTTAATCAAGTAAGCATTTAGCCTCATGGCAAGCATGTTAGTCATGGCAATCACTCACACTCATGCAAGTATGCTAAAGCACTAAAAACTCACCTAGTACTCCAAGCTAAGAAGATATGAGTTAGAAAAATATGCATGATCCCTAATTATACAAGATGTCTAATGCAACACATGCAATATGCTATTACTAGGCTCGGCTACTAATATGGCATATGAATTATTTCAAGACATGCGGTCTAAGCACATATTCAATGAAGTAATTGAAACGACAATGCAGTTTGAATGATGTGTCGAGCCTCGGTGCATGCAAGACAAGATGAATGGATGCAAGCATAAGGTATGCTAATTGAAACATGTCCCTAATCTAACCATCAAAAGCGATTAAATAAAAGGAAGAAAGATTTTGCTCTCATGAAGGAGAGTCCGAATGAATAAAGCAAAACTAACTAGCAACTAAGCTAATTAAAGCTAATTAAGCTAATTATTACAAACCAAAAATAAATAACTAGCTAAACTAATTAACTAATTATTACAACACTTGAATTAACTAACTAGTAAACTAACTAATTAAGTTACAACACAAATGTAAGCAAACTAAGTAATTAAAGTCTCTAACTACTCTACCACTACTCCTCCTCGGGAAATAGAAGATGCACATGCTCGGTTATCGCCCGAAAAGACCTCTATTTCGCTCTCGAAGTCCTATGTTTGCAGACTTGAACACTTCTAGAACCATTTTGCTACACCTCACCAACATTCTACTGAGGTTTACATTAGTGACCAGTCGGCCACTGGTAAACCTTGTCGGCCATCTGCCGGCCATCAATGGTGTTCTGCTGGCCACCTACTAGCCATGGATGGTGCCCTGCCGGCCACTGATGCACTGGTTCAACTTGCTGCAATAGAGAACAAACAGAGCAAAAAGAGGGTATTCCCACAGATTGTTTGCACAACTCACCCCTCCTTTTCATGAGCAAATCCAAGGAGTTGTGAATTTAAATCACAAACCACCAATTCAAGCAATTTCATTGCATGATGGCTTGTGATTCAAGAGGTGCAAATTCAATAAATGCAAAATGAGACACAAACCTCCTACCTTTCATAAAAGATCAAGGGAAGAAGTTGACCTTAGAGGCTTGGATCATTTCATCACTAACAAGTATCAAATGGTCCAAGTTCCATGTGTTCAATTAACATCCGATTGAACACAACAAAACACAACCAAATTCTTATCTTGGCTCACTTTTAATCCCAAGTTTTAAATACTCATTTTACTTTACCAACCATTCCTTAATCCAATTAAGTCCAAAAGGTGAGTTAAAGTCCTCTAATGGAAAGAAAAGCTCAAGACACAAGTTGCTTTGGGTATGAAAGAAGTATCATACCGTTGGTAATGAACCCTTTAAGGGATTAAACCATTAAGTATGAAACCTTAATTTCACACTTAGGCACACAAATGACATGAAAAAACTTTCAAAGAAAAATGAAAAACCAAGAAAAGAGGGAGATTGCGAAGGTGATTAATGCTAAAATTAAGCATGAAAAGCACCAACAACATGCAATCAACTCAAACAAGTGGTGTCTAATGGCCTAAAACACCAAGCTTGTGAGGACTATTACACTACAAGCATGCAAAACAAGACTCAACTAACCTAAACAGCCCAAAATAGAGCTAAAGTAGTCTAAAACAAAGGCAAAAACATGCTGGAATATAGCTACAAAAAGCTAGAAAATCATGCTAACATATAGAGCTAACTAGGCTAGCAAATAAGACACAAGGAGGGAAGGCTAACTCCTCTAAATTTTGACTTCAAAAGTTAATTTTTACCACTGAAAATACTCTAAAATTCAGTAGTTAAAGGCCCAAAAAATTTTGGTTTGAAAGTGGGAAACAAAGGTGCAAGAGCCTTTTAAATAAGAAATAAAGAAAGGTGAATCACCCCCTAACTTAAAATGGTCTCAAACCATCACTTTTAGTCCACCAAGACAGGTTTTTTTACAATTCAAAAGCAGCCCAAAAACAGTGGAAAAAGATAGCAAATGAGTATGCAAAACAAAGTGTACAAGACAAGTGCTAAGCCAAAACCCACTTAAGAAGCTCCAAGATAGCTTCAAGCAACCTCAACTCCAAGATAAACCACTTTGGATAAGGGTTGATATGCAAAAGTATAGTGTATCTAAACAACTGAGCACAAAATTTCAAGAGAGAGAGAGAGAGAGACTTTTTTTCCAAAATTTCTAACATCAAAACATGATAGAGGGGGTCCCTATATATAGAAAACATGAAATCTATACAAGGAGATCCAACCCTCCACATGTGGACAGATGCAAGCATCTCTGCAAACAGCTAGCACAACTGGCATAAAATATCTGCAAAAAACACTAGTGGCTGGCCGGCCATCAGTGATGGTCGGCAAGGCACATCAATGGTCAGCCGACAAAAAGTGATGGCCAGTATTGTGATAACCCTGTTCCGTATTATGCTGATTGGTCCTTAATTTGAATATGATTATGTGTTTGATATGATTTTGTGTGCCATTATGTGAAAATATGTGGTTTTGAATTTCTATCTGTTCACCGTAGGAGTATCTGTTTAATTATCTGCTTTGGAAATTAAATTGGAGGCCTTATCGGCCACAGAAACCAAAATTGATCACGCCATTGTGATTGGCATAATTTTTAGAGCCTACGGTGAAGTTTAATTAGAAACTGATTCGGATCAAATTAATTTGGTTAAATTAATGAATTAGTGACCAATTGTTATTATTATTATAATGAAATTAGTGGAGTTGGTTGTAGAAAGGCACTACACCTCAATTCTTCTCCTTAGTTGCATTGTGGCTGATCTTGGACTCAAAATTAGAGAGAGGGCCGGCTATAGAGAGAGAGAGAGAGAGTGAGTGAGAGAAGGATTGTGCAACTTTAGTCTTGAGGCTTGGAATTTGAAGTCTAACTCAAGATTTGATCATAAATTGGGAAGATTAAGGCTCCTAGGTGAGTGAATTTGTGCATCTTAGTTTGTAATCTTTGTGAATTCAAGTTGAATGTTGATAAGGAACATAAAATGAATTGATCATGATGAAATGAGTTGGTTTTGTTGAATTTGAAGTCTTAGAACGCATGCATGTAGGAAGTTGCTATGGATTTCCATATTTGAACACAATGTGTATAATCCATGTTGAATCTTGTTTGAAATCCATGTATTTGATCATCTCTTCACCAAATAAGTTGAGAATAATGTGTATCTCCCACATGCATGTGCAAATCATGGAAGTGTGAGTTTTGAATATTTGAATTTAATGTATTGGTGATGAGTTTGGTGTAATTTGAGCCATGAATGGGTTTGATTTATGAAATTGAGCTTCAAAATGTTGTAATTTAGTGTTTGTACCATGTTAGTATACATATATATGAAGTTTGAGCCAAAATCATGCATTTGGAGCCTTTGAATTTGAAGTTGAAGCTCAAGAACATGTTCTGGGTTTTCCAGAAATTTGATGTCCGCTCGAGCGGGGAAACCACTGCTCGAGCGTGAATTTCGTGCTCCCAGTATTTTTGTAGACTTGGATGTCCGCTCGAGCGGGGGAAGTCCACGCTCGAGCGGGGAGCTATATAGACAGGCCTTTAGCTCGAGCGCCAGAATGCACGCTCGAGCGTAATTTTGATGCATCCAGTACTTTTGCAGACCTTATGGGTCCGCTCGAGCAGAAAGTCCACGCTCGAGCGGGGACCCTGTTTTTTGAAATTTTGAAAAGGCTTTCTGTGTTTCGTTTTCTATTCTCTTTCACTCCTAAGTACTCTTAGGCATACATTGAGCATTGTAAATGAGATAAGAAGATAAGAATGAAGCCTAAAGAGGAATATATGAATTAAAGAACGGATTGAATTATTTATGACCCATGTGTGTTATGTGATATGTAGGGTCAAGCTCCAAGGCAAATCCACAAGCCGATCACTGTAAGTAATATCTGAAATATGTTGTTGTCCAATTGCTTACTTCTGTGTAAGTTTTATAAAGTTCATTAATCTGAATGGTGGACAAAGTTTGAAAGGCCTAAAGGCCAATTTGATATGAAAGTTTGAAAGGCCTAAAGGCCAGTTTGATATGAAAGTTTGAAAAGCCTAAAGGCCAGTTTGATACGAGAGTTTGAAAGGCCTAAAGGCCAGTTTGATATGAGAGTTTGAAAGGCCTAAAGGCCAGTTGATAAGAAAGAATGGGCCAGAGGCCGATTTGACATGAAAGAATGGGCCAAAGGCCGTGTTGACATGAATGGATGGGCCAAAGGCCATTTTGATATGAATGGATGGGCCAAAGGTCGTTTTGACATGAATGGATGGGCCAAAGGCCGTTTTGACATGAATGGATGGGCTAGAGGCCGTTTTGACATAAATGAGTGGGCCAGAGGCCGTTTTGACAAGAATGAAAGATAAATGGGCCAAAGGCCAGTATGTTTGAAACCACAGTCACTTGACTTAAATTGTGTATATAAATGTTAAATAAAAATGTGAATTGGACCCAAGGCCGTTCAGAGTATGTTGTTCTACATATCGTTTGTATCTTCTTATTTGATATTATTCACTGGGCTATCGCTCACGCTCATTCATATGTTTGTAGGTGAGCCAAGAGAGGTCCAGACCCAGCTGTAACAAGCCCGCGGGGGACCTCGCTACAGCTCGGACTCGATTTGTGTCACGGTTCTTAATCTTGAACCAAAGAGTCCAAATCCGGCAAATCGTTTTGGAAAACAGATTTTTGAAAGAAGTGCCAAACATGGACTGCTTTGCCAGATACAGAGTCGCCACCTAAATGTTTTTTTTTTTTAATGGGAAATTTAGGAAACCCTGACTCGGTGCCAAAGGCCACGTGTCCGTCATTACCAAAGTTGTCTCGGCTCGGGAACTTGGGTACGATTGGGGAAGGTCACTTCGTGAGCACCCCCGCTCGCCCGGTCAAAGACCAGCCTCTACTAACCATGATATCTGTTTTTGAAAACATTGTGAGTTCTTATTCCGGTTATTAGCCTAGGTTACTATGTGATGCTCGCAGCAAATAAGTATAGACCGGGCCGCCTGAATTGGAACAAAACATTTCATGTTCATTTGTTTGAAAATGGTTTGATGGTGCTACCCGCAGGTAGGCTAAGACGTGGATTTGCCACCCTCAGGTGGGCTTAGAAAACATGATTTTGCCACTATCTAGTGGGCTTAAAACAAACATTTGATGAATTGCTCCAATCCAAGTAACCCAACCTTCACCCACAGGCATTCAGGCAGTTATATCACATAAGCACATAGCTTCATGGTAAGCATGCTATTCATGGCAGCACTCACACGCATGCAAGGATGCTAAAGCATAAAACTCACCGAGTGTTCCAAGACAAAACAAAAGCTCATTAGAAATCATGCATGATCCTAATTATACAGTAATGCCTAATGCAACACATGCAAAAATGCAACTATAGCAGGCTCGGCTTTTCTAAACATGGCATATGGAATGCTACAACTAACACGTATTCAATTTGGAATTGAAATACAAATGCAGTTTGTATGATGCGCCGAGCCCGGTGCGTGCAAAACAGATGAATGATGCAAACATGCTGTCACACTGTATGCTAATTGAAATATGCCCTATATCTAACCATCGTAAGCGGGTAAATAAAAGGGAAGAAAGACGCGGGGTTGGAAGACATACATCACACTCACGCACACTTATTACAATTATGTCCTCGCGCAGAGGGTCCGAATAAATAATAATACAGTCCGAAATAAAAGAATAGTACAGTCCGAAATATACAGTCCGAATAATATACAAATTCCTAATTAATTAACAAATTAAGTAAGAAAGCGGTAAACTGGCATGCAAGCCAGGGGTTGCCTCACTTCCGCTGAATGATGTATGCTGGGCTGCCTTGCGCGGAAATCCACTGGGATGCCCCAATTAGCCTCTGTTTGCGATGTTTCTCGAAATGCGCGCCAGACTCCGAAAAGTTACTGATTCTTCATTTTGCTGCAACAGAGAGCAGGAAAGGGGCATAGCAATGTATTTCACAAATATATGCATGCCTCGATCCTCATGCCACCAATCACGCATCTCGATGCATGATGGCCGAGGAGTCGGATTGCACAACTCAATATAGGATGAATGCAGATGAATGCTACAACGAAACCTAACTCCATCATGGGTAATCCGGAGTGTTGGTGACTTGGGAATTGAGACCCGTTTCGTCACTCGGAGTACGAAACGTGCCTCGTTTCCCGTGCCCGGGCTAACTCTTATCCCGAACACGATGCAATATGCATGATATGCATGAATGCAACTAAGATACAATCCTAGCATGCACAATGCTATAAAAATGAGATGCCTCGAAATGCATGCACACGGGCACGCAAATCGAGGCGATGATCCTAAGGCATGAAATGTCATAAGCAATGTAATTGGACTTACACCAACATGAGGGAGCCTCAGCCACACTCACAGAAGAAGCCGACGGATGAAAACGGAGTGCCTCGAAATGCGTGCACACGGGCGCGCAAACCGAGGCGATGGCCGTAAGGCATGAAATGACATGGAAATGATATGCAATGAGACTAAAATGAGATGTCTCGAAGTGCGTGCCCACGGGCACGCAAACCGAGAAAATGGCATACGGAATGCAACAGGACTAAAATGAGATATGCGATGCAATATGGGCTTACACCAACATGAGAGAGCCTCAGCTACACTCACACGGGAGGCCGTGAGGTGAAAATGAGATGCCTCGAAATGCGTGCACACGGGCACGCAAATCGAGAAAATGGCATACGGAATGCGATGAGACTACAATGGCACACAGAATGCAGAATGGACTTACACTAACATGAGTGAGCCTCAGCCACACTCACATAAGAGGCCGATGGATGAAAATGAGATGCCTCGAAATGCGTGCACACAGGCGCGCAAACCGAGGCGAGGGCCGTAAGGCGTGAAATGACATGAAAATGGTATGCAAGCATGCAAATGGAATTTCAGCACTCACAAATGATGCAAAACAGTCCCGAAAGGTGGGGAAATGACACCAAATGTACAGAATGATCCCGAAATGCGATATTAAGCATTCGAAATGGCCTATGGCCATACTAAACATGCATAATATGGACATGGAATGAAAATACAGTAGCAAGGAAGCCCCAAGAAAAGCATTTTTCAGTCATAAAAAGGGCTAAACAGCAAGCATAGATAGGGCAACAATAGCATGCAAAAATACGGGCCAAGAGAGGGGTATTGAAGCAAGTGATACATGCAATGCCCAAATGGAAAAATTTCCTTCTACAACACTGATGAGGGACCAAAAATATGAACATTTACAGTAGATAACATCCCCCAAATCAGTATGAAAACATGCTAAAAATGTCATGCAAGAATGAAGCCAACAAAGGCTAGAACATGAGGTATGCCATACATTCATCAAACAGCCTTGGACCCTTAACAAAACATGACAAGGAGGCCAAAATATGGATATTTTCAGTACTGCTCATGGCCGAAAACAGAAGCTAGATAGGCCTAAAAAGCATGCAAAAATGGGAGTCAAAGAGGGATATAAAGACAAGCACAACATGGAGACCCCCAACAAGGTTGGTCCCTTCTACAATGTTGTAGAGGGACACAAAATAGGCTTACTCACAGTTCATGACATGCTACACAACAATTTACATGTAGGTCAAACAAATCATGCAAATTTACGGTAAATATGAGAGATTATGAAGCAAGTGCATGATAGAGAGGCCAAATAGGGTTGAGCCCTTCTTCAATGTTGAAGAGGGGCTCAAAATAGGCTCTCTCACAGTTTACATTATGCTCGAAAACAGATCACTCATAGGCTAGAAAAAGCATGCCAAAACAAGGGTAAAACATGGATTCAAAGCAAGTGGCATATGGAGCATGAAAACAAGGTTGATCCCTTCTTCAATGTTGAAGAGGGCCTCAAAATAAGTACAATATCAGTTCATGAGATGCTCCAATTCAGATCACACATAGGCCAAATATTCAATGCAAAATAATGGCATATAAGAGATATTGAAACAAGTGCAAGATGGAGGCTCAAACAGGGTTGAGCCCTTGAGAAAACATGAAGAATAGCTCAAAACAAGGCCCCTTTCAGTTCTGTCGGAGCCCAAAACAATAAGCAAATAGGCTTAAGAAAAGAGGCAAGAAAGTGTTGCAAAAGAGAGAAATGGAGCCTTACCCTTGTAGACAAGTCTTGGTTCCCTTTTGCTTGAAGAATGGATGCCTCCTAGCTGCTGGAAAGCTCTCCTAGCTGCTGGAATGGAGTTGTGATGATAGGCTTGGAGATGATGAAGAAATGGCCCCAAAACTTGAAGAAAATGGAGTTGTATGTATATGTATGCCCCAATCAAAGCTGTAGCTTCTTCTCTTGAGTTGGGAGGACACTAATTTTGACAAGAGAGGGAGAGAGGAGTCCTTGCAAAAGTGGAGGGAAATGAGCATTTATTTCCCTCCAAGAGGGTCCCCCGGGTACAGATATTTTTGAGGAAAAGCAGATATACAGCTGTAATACACCCCCACTGAGGAAGCAGGCCGGCTAGGTACTTTAGTTGCAGGTGGCCGGCCGGCTGGAAAAGGTGGCCGGCCGGCCAGTCAATAGGAGAAAAATGGCCGGCCACCCCCTAGAATGAAGCCCCAGAAGTTAGCTTTCCAATGCCGCAAACCTTGCATTAAAATTCCTCCTATAGAAAAAGTTATGCCAGTTTCCGTAAAGCCACGCAGATTCAGTCCAACCAGACTTCAACCAACCATATCTCCTCCCCCCGGATTTGGACTTAGGGGATTCTTGAGTGCAAAATGAAGCCCCGGAAGTAAGCTTTCCAATGGTGGTGGTCTCATATTTTAATTCCTCTTGTTCAAAGAGTTACGCCCATTTCGGTGAAGCCGCGCAGACTTTTCTCCTTTCCGAATTCATGCTGAACTACTTTTGACGAAACAAAAAGTTGGTTGTCAAAACAATTGCTGGCCTCCCACCCTTCAGTGACCTTCCTGGTGATAAAACAGAGGTACCTGCCAAAAATGAACGAAAACCGATGCAAAACGAATGCTCAGAGACCAAAACACGCAGTTCGGGGTCCCGAAAATAGGCCGTTAAGCACCGAAAGTGGTGTTTGGCCACAAAGTGGGTATCTAAGACCCCAGTGTCCCTCGAAAGGGAGCAAATAAGATGTATGCCAAAAATCAGAGCAATCGGAGATGGTTAGGCGGTCCCGAACCGAGGCACACGGCCTGACGGCTCCGAAAACCGGGAACCGGGCTCCGAAATGGGCAAAATGGCCTACGGCCACGAAATGTAGCCCACGGCCACTGAGAGATGGTCTACAGGACCTCTCCCTCCCCTCAGGAACAAAAATAGAGAAAATCGAGCCTGGTTCGCGAACCGAGGCAAAGCACAGAAGAGGGTTCGGGAGTCCGGAGGCAGGGCTCACGGCCGAGACTCTGAGACTTCTGAACGAGCACAATATGCAACATCACCAAGCGCTCAATCGGTGACGTCTGAGTCTTAAGGTCGGTCAAAAATGGGGTGTCTACAGTTGCCCCTCTTTGACAGAACTCAGAAGTCACAAGTGACGGGAGTGAATGTCAAAGCCCAGAGACGACCCATTTTTGACAAGGCCGAAGACTTAAACAATCATACAAGATAAACAGAGATGTGCCCGCAGGCAAAGGGGGCAAAATGCAAAATGATATGCACAGGATCAGATGTAATTCAATGATCATGCAAGTGCAGCAAGCTGTAATGAAGCAAGTATTCGCAAATAGATGCAACAGTTTTAAGCAAGAATGCAAAGCAACAACCACATTTCATGCAGTTAGGAATGCGGAGAATTATTCAATTCTCGTCGCGTCTCACACGGAGAAGATACGATACCTGCGCGATTCGTCTGGTCGCACCAGCCTCAAATGAACTGTACATACAATATCGTGCCTGCAAAAGAGAGAAATTCAACAAGAACAATATGCTAACAACATATATTCAATGTGATTCCGAAAGTTTGACACACGCGGTACCGGGGGGTGAATGCATAAAGCAGTGTGATACGGGTAAGGTGCTCAAGATAGCGCGATGCAACGCACTAACAAGTGCAGGTGAGATGCGCAAGATAGCACGATAAAATGCATGCACAACGCAAGTAATGTGCACAAAATAGTGCGATGCGCAAAATAGCGCGAGTGAAATGTAATGCACTAACAAGTGCAGGTGGGACGCACAAGATAGCGCAAATGATACAATGCACAAAATAGTGCGATACGCTAAACAGCGTGAGTGATTTGAAATGCACAAGATAGTGCGATGTGATATGCAAAGCACAGGACAGTGCGATTGAGGTGCGCAAAATAACGCGAATGATACAATGCACAAAATAGTGCGAATGAGGTGCGCAAAATAGCGCGAATGATACAATGCACAAAATAGTGCGAATGAGGTGCGCAAAATAGCGCGAATGATAAACTGCACAAAACAGTGCGAATGAGGTGCGCAAAATAGCGCGAATGATAAACTGCACAAAACAGTGCAAATGAGGTGCGCAAAATAACGCGATTGATTTTGAAATGCACAAGATAGTGCGATACGCTAAACAGCGCGAGTGATTTGAAATGCACAAGACAGTGCGATACGCTAAACAGCGCGATTGATATGCAATGTACAAGATAGTGCGAGTGAGATACAAACACAAGATGCACAAGACAGTGCAAGTGAGATACAAAGTGTAAGTGCACAAGATAGTGCGAATGAGATAAAATGCACAAGAAAGTGCGATAAAATGCATCTTCTATGCAAGTATGGGGGCATCTTCTATGCAATAGATACAAGCATTTTCTATGCAAGTATGGAAGCACATTCTATGCAATATTGAAAGTAAGCATATTCTACGCATGAATCATAACGATGCGTGGCACGCATGCAACAACAGTGTGTATGAGAGCTCACATTCTATGCAATAGAGAAGCATCAAATATGTACTCTGGTGCCTCTGATTTGCTTCTTAGAGGGCTTCACAACATACTCAGCTCAAAAGGGCACACCCTATTCAAATTGGCGAGAGATAACATCTGCATGTGAAACCCTCTGGTGCTGCTTGGACTGCCATTCTGACTTGAAGCAGGCTTACACTTGGGGTCGAGACACACTCATACTCCAGAGAAATGGCGAGGCCTGAGAAGGTGCACCTGGAATGCAGTCTCAGATTTTGCTAAAGTTGAAACATGCTAAGACGCTCCAAATTTTCCTCTTTTCTTTTGCTTCACAGTCCGGAACCTAAATAGCTTCAGATAGATCCTTGTTTTACTGTTCTGACATGACCTGGGTTGAAACCTGCGGTTTTATGAAAGAACCAATTATGTTTTGCACAATTGTGGAGAATGGCATGGCACTCGGAGCACAAAACGATTTTATTTTTGAAATTGAGAGATGAATTTTCGACTAGGTATTGAGCCTATGACTAATCACAGCAAAACGACTCAAAACGGAAATAAAAGGCACACAACCTAGATACATTGAGTAACACTCGAGACAACTCAAAGCAGGAATCGAGACAAACAAAACAAATGACACGACACACAGACGTATACAGAGAGCCTGTTTCACCGGGTAGTGTTTCCCACCCTTTCTCATTTGTGGTTCTCACATCACTCAGCCCTCAAGCTCTGTTTTTCTGAAAAAGGCCCTTTTCTCACTTTTTCTCTCATCGCACACCTCTCTATTCTTCAATCTCTCATTTTTCATCCCTCCCCTGGGTGGTTGATAGATAAACAGCAAGTTGTGGGCTCATGCCCCCAGCATTCTGCTAGATTCTCTTTATTCTGCGCACAGCTAGTGAATTCCTCCCACGGAGGGGTTGTGCTACAACTGGGTGTGTAGCAAATCTGCAACTGACATCGATCGATGATGCTCTGCTGGGGAGTTTGGACGTGATTAGATTTGTCCGGATGAGGGATTGGAATATCTTGATCCATTCCAATTCGTGCTTCGCACTTGGCTCGATACCTCGCTGCTTGGAGGATGAGAGAGCTTTCAGCCCTTCGCAATTAGCTTCAGTGGTGCCATTTTCTGGCGAATATGGTGCCCTTTCTAGCAAGCGCGTTGATAAAGGGAAAAGACAGAAAACCTGACTCAACTGTACCCCTAGTTCATCATTTTGACCATTTTTTGTTTTTGCTTTCTACTAAAACAATTTTGACCAACATGAGAGTTAGATTACACATGCTTGTTCAATTTTTGATTTCAAATCACACAAGTCAGGCTATGAGCACTGAAAATTTTCCTTTTTTGGGTCCAAGAAATGGTCTAGTTTTAGAAAAATGGGGTAATTTTCGAGAGAATTAGTCAACCTCAGTAAAAATCCTCAAAAACTATTTTTGCAGACGGCCATTGCTCAACGAGCATGAAACCTACTCTTGAGATGCACAACCTCGGATCCAAGGGAAAACTGCCCTGCTTGAAGAGAGCTGCATGGCAACGGAAAGTTGCCCCTTGTTTGAACGGCACCGCGGCGCATTGAATGGCAACGGAAAGTTGCCCCTTGTTTGAATGGCGCCGCAGCACACTGAACGGCAACGAAGAATTGCCCCTTGTTTGAATGGTTGCAGCAGCGCATTGTAGTCAGTCTTCGGAGCGACGAACAAAACCGACTCTCGGATACAGAGAAGGCAAAGATAATCAAAACCATTACATGGACACAATTGAATTTGAATCGTTTTACGGCTGGACTTCAGAATGAAGTTGCCTACGTATCCCAAAGATGGGAATCAAGCCTTACTAGTTCGGGGTTAAGGTACACTCGGGTATTTAACCTCTCCTTTTTATGCTCTAACTTTTGCCAAGGCGCCTGTTGCAGGTTTTCAACCTTGCGAGCTTTGTTTTTCTTTTCTTTTTT